>JARDWC010000319.1:0-28178 GCA_029032895.1 Troides oblongomaculatus
GTTTAATAATTATTTTTATATAGAATAAAATATAAAAATTTAAATTTAAATGAAATTAATTATTTTGTTGGGGTGATAGAAAAATAAAATTAACTTTTTTTAAAGATATACATTAATAAATGAATAAGTGATCCATTAATAATGATTATAAGAAAAAATTACCTTAGGGATAACAGCGTAATTTTTTTTTTTAGGCCAAATAAGAAAAAGAGTTTGCGACCTCGATGTTGGATTAAGATAAAATTTAAATGTAAAAGTTTAAAGTTTTGATCTGTTCGATCATTAAAATCTTACATGATCTGAGTTCAAACCGGTGTAAGCCAGGTTGGTTTCTATCTTTAGGAAAATAAAATATTTTAGTACGAAAGGATCAAATATTTGAAATAATTTTATTTAAATGAATATTAATAAATAGTTTATAAACTATTTTGGCAGAGAAAATGTAGTGATTTTAGAAGTCATGAATATATATTTTTAAATATATATATAGTAAAAATGATAATAAATGATATTATGATATTTATTATAAGAATATTAATTATAATTATTGGAGTATTAGTAGGAGTGGCTTTTTTAACTTTATTAGAACGAAAAGTTTTAGGGTATATTCAGATTCGTAAAGGCCCTAATAAGGTAGGTATAATAGGAATTTTACAGCCTTTTGCTGATGCTATTAAATTATTTACAAAAGAACAAACTTTTCCCAATTATTCTAATTATATTTCTTATTATTTTTCTCCTGTAGTAAGTTTTGTGATTTCTTTAATAATTTGAATATTAATTCCTTATTATTTTAATATAATTAGATTTAGTTTAGGATTTTTATTTTTTTTATGTTGTACTAGAATGGGAGTTTATACTGTTATAATTGCTGGTTGATCTTCTAATTCTAATTATACTTTGTTAGGGGGGCTACGAGCAGTTGCTCAAACTATTTCTTATGAAGTTAGATTATCTTTAATTATATTGTCAAGAATTATAATAATTATAGATTTTAATTTAATAAAGTTTTTTGAATATCAGGAAATAGTTTGATTTATTTTTTTTATAATTCCTTTAAGATTAAGATGATTATCTTCGAGAATAGCGGAAACTAATCGTACTCCATTTGATTTTGCTGAAGGAGAAAGAGAATTAGTTAGAGGGTTTAATTTGGAATATAGAAGAGGAGGATTTGCTTTAATTTTTTTAGCCGAATATTCTAGAATTTTATTTATAAGAATAATATTTATTTTACTTTATGGGGGGGGCTATGAATTAAGAATAATATTTTATTTTAAGTTAGTGGTTATTTCTTTTATTTTTATTTGAGTACGGGGAACATTGCCTCGATATCGTTATGATAAATTAATATATTTATCTTGAAAAAGATATTTGCCTTTATCTTTAAATTTTTTATTATTTTTTATTGGTTTAAAAATTTTTTTAATATAAATAATTTTTTTAGTATAAATTAATAGAATAAAATTATTCTTTCTTAAGTTTTCAAAACAAATGCTTTAACAAGCTCATTAATTAAATTAGTTAAAAATTAGGTTATCTCAATATTTACTAATTAATGGGTTAAATAAATAATATGAAAAGTAAATAATAGATAAAATTTGTCCTGTAAAAATATAAGGATCTTCAACAGGCCGAGCTCCAATTCAGGTTAAAAGACAAATGGTAACTGTTATAATTCAGAATAAAATTTGATTTAATGGGTAGAATTGAAGACCTTGAATTTTTTTATTATAAGTAATAGGTAAGATAATTAAAATAAGAATTGATATTACTAATGCAATTACACCTCCTAATTTATTAGGAATTGATCGAAGGATTGCGTATGCGAATAAAAAATATCATTCAGGTTGAATATGGACAGGTGTAATTAAAGGATTAGCAGGAATGAAATTATCAGGATCTCCTAAAAGGTAAGGATTGGATAATACTAAAATTGATAAAATAAAAATTAGAATAATAAATCCAATTAAATCTTTAAAGGTAAAGTAAGGATGGAAGGGGATTTTATCATAGTTACTATTTAATCCTAGAGGATTATTAGATCCTGTTTGATGTAGAAATAAAAGATGAATTATTGTTAATATTAAAATGATAAATGGAAATAAAAAATGAAAAGAATAAAATCGAGTTAAAGTAGCATTATCGATAGCAAATCTTCCTCAAATTCAATTTACTAAAGTAGATCCTAAATATGGGATTGCTGAAAGAAGATTAGTAATGACTGTAGCTCCTCAAAATGATATTTGTCCTCATGGTAAAACGTATCCTATAAATGCTGTTGCTATTAATAAAAATAAAATAATGATACCAATTATTCATGTATATATAAAATTAAAAGATTCATAGTAGATTCCTCGACCAATATGTAAGTAAATACAGATAAAGAATAAGGATGCTCCATTAGCATGAAGAGTACGAATTAATCATCCATAATTTACATTTCGGCAAATATAATTAACTCTATAAAATGCTAATTCAATATTAGCTGTATAATATATAGATAAAAATAAACCGGTAATAATTTGAATAATTAAGCAAAGAGCTAAAAGAGACCCAAAATTTCATCAAGAGGAAATGTTTGAAGGTGTGGGTAAGTCAATTAGAGAATTATTAATAATTTTTAATAATGGATGGGTTTTTCGAATTAATGAAAATTTATTTATCATTAGTAATTAAAAGAACGAAGAGGGCCATAGAAAATATTGGTAATTTTTACTACTGCAATTAAAGTAATAAATAAATAAATAATTATTATAATTATTAAGAAAAAAATTTGATTATTATATAATTTAGAAATATTAATTTTATTTTCATTATTGAAAAAAATAAATCAATTAAATAAGTTATTTATATCATAATTAAAGAAAAAATTTATTCAGTTTAAATTTATTATGAATAAAATTCTAATAGTAAAAATTAATAATAAAGAGAAAATAATTGAATTTTTAAATAAAATATTAAAATTGAATAATTCATTTGAAGCAATTCTTGAGACGTAGATAAATAATACTAATAATCCTCCTATAAAAACAAGAAATAAAATATAAGAGAATCAATAAGTATAATTAATTATTCCTAAAGTAATACATGTTAATAAAGTTTGAATTAAAATTATTAAGCCTATAGAAATTGGATGATTAAGAAAATATATAATAAAAGAAAATAATATTATTGTTAAAGTAATAAATAATTTAATTATACAAAGAATAGTTTTTTAAAAAATAATAATTTTGGAGATTATAGATAAAGAATTTCTTTTTCTTTGAAGTTTTTAAAATGAAAAATTTATTTTTGATTTACAAGACCAATGTTTTATTTTAAACTATAAAAACTAATGATAGTTTTAAATTTGATGTTATTAGTAATATTGATATTTATATTTGGAAATTTAATTTTTGTTTCTAAGCATAAACATTTATTAATTGTTTTATTAAGATTAGAATTTATTGTTTTAAGAATTTTTTTTTTAATAATAATAATATTTAATTATATTGAATATGATATATATATATTAATAGTTTTTTTATTGTTTTCAGTATGTGAAGGAGCTTTAGGATTATCAATTTTAGTTTCTATGATTCGAACTCATGGTAATGATTATTTTCAAAGATTTAATTTATTATAAATGATAAAATTTTTATTTATATTATTATTTATAATTCCTTTATGTTTTTTAAATAATATATTTTGAATGGTTCAAATAATATTAATATTGATAATATTTATATTTATAAATTTATCTTTAAATGTAGATATATTTAGAAATTTAGGTTATGCAATAAGATGTGATTTAATTTCTTATGGTTTAATTTTATTAAGTATTTGAATTTGTTTATTAATAATTATAGCAAGAGAAAATTTTAATAAAAATGATTTTTATAAAAAATTTTTTTTATTAAATGTTTTATTATTATTAGTAATATTATACTTAGTTTTTAGAGTTATAAATTTATTTATATTTTATTTTTTTTTTGAAAGAAGATTAATCCCAACTTTATTACTAATTATTGGTTGAGGATATCAACCAGAACGAATTCAAGCGGGGATATATTTATTAATATATACATTATTTGTTTCTTTACCTATATTAATTGGAATTTTTTTATTTTTAGAAATTTAAATTATTTAATTATTTATTTTTATAAGTTTTTTAGAATAAATAATTTTTTATTATATTTATCAATAATTTTAGCTTTTTTAGTAAAAATACCTATATATTTTGTTCATTTATGACTTCCTAAGGCACATGTAGAAGCACCTGTTTCAGGATCAATGATTTTAGCTGGTATTATGTTGAAATTAGGGGGTTATGGGCTTTTACGAATTTTAATTCTTTTTCAAAAATTAGGTATAAAATTTAATTTTATTTGGGTTGTTATTAGATTAGTAGGAGGATTATATATTAGATTAAATTGTTTTTGTCAAACAGATATTAAATCTTTAATTGCTTATTCTTCAGTGGCTCATATAAGTTTAGTAATTTGTGGTATTATAACTATGAATTATTGAGGTATAATGGGGTCCTATATTATAATAATTGGTCATGGATTATGTTCTTCAGGAATGTTTTGTTTAGCTAATATTAATTATGAACGTATTCATAGACGAAGATTATTTATAAATAAAGGAATAATAAATTTTATACCATCAATAAGATTGTGATGATTTTTATTAATATCTTCTAATATAGCTGCTCCTCCTTCAATAAATTTATTAGGGGAAATTAGATTAATTAATAGAGTAGTAAGATGATCTTGATTAAGAATAATTTTATTAATTTTAATTTCTTTTTTTAGAGCGGGGTATAGATTATATTTATATTCTTATACTCAACATGGGAAGTATAATATAAGAATTTATAGATTTTATACAGGGGTATCTCGAGAATATTTAATATTAATATTACATTGAATTCCTTTAAATATTTTAATTTTAAAAATTGATTATTTTTATATTTGATTTTATTTAAATAATTTAAAAAAAATATTGATTTGTGGAGTCAAAAATATGAGTTATCATTTTAAATCATTAAAAAAATATATTCAATTTGTTTTATAAGATTTTTTTTTTTATTTTTTTTTAGAATATTTATATATATATATATAATATATTTTATTATAAATAATAAAGTTATATTTTTAGAATGAGAAATTATTTCATTTAATTCAATAAGAGTAGTAATATCTATTTTATTAGATTGAATGTCTTTATTATTTTTAATATTTGTAACATTAATTTCTTCTGCTGTAGTTTTTTATAGAAAAAGATATATACATTCTGAATTAAATTTGAATCGTTTTATAATATTGGTTTTATTATTTGTATTTTCTATAATTTTATTAATTATTAGACCAAATATAATTAGAATTTTTTTAGGATGAGATGGATTAGGATTGGTTTCTTATTGTTTAGTAATTTATTATCAAAATGTTAAATCTTATAATGCAGGAATATTAACTGCATTATCTAATCGAGTAGGGGATGTGATAATTTTAATAGTAATTGCTTGAATAATAAATTATGGGAGATGAAATTATATTTTTTATTTGAATTTTATAAATAATGATTTTTCAATAAAAATTATTGGTGTTTTATTAATTATTGCTGCTATAACTAAAAGAGCTCAAATTCCTTTTAGATCATGGTTACCAGCGGCTATAGCAGCTCCTACTCCAGTTTCTGCTTTAGTTCATTCATCAACTTTAGTTACAGCAGGAGTATATTTATTAATTCGATTTAATATATTATTATTAGATATAATGTTTTTAAAAATTTTATTGGTATTATCTAGATTAACTATATTTATGGCTGGTATTTCAGCTAATTATGAGTTTGATTTAAAAAAGATTATTGCTTTATCAACTTTAAGACAACTAGGATTAATAATAAGTATTTTAAGAATAGGATTACCTGATTTAGCTTTTTTTCATTTGTTAACTCATGCTATATTTAAAGCTTTATTATTTATATGTGCTGGTGTTGTTATTCATATAATAAGAAATATACAAGATATTCGTTATATAGGGGGATTAGTTTATTATATTCCTCTTACTACTTTATGTTTAAATATTTCAAATTTAGCATTATGTGGGATACCTTTTTTAGCGGGATTTTATTCTAAGGATTTAATTTTAGATATAGTTAGAATAAGAAATTTAAATATTATGATTTTTTTATTATATTATATTTCTACTGGGTTAACTGTTTTTTATACTATTCGTTTATTATTTTATTTAATAATTAATGATTATAATTTAATAGTTATTTATAATTTATATGATGAAGATTATGTTATATTAAAAAGAATGTTTTTATTATTATTTATAAGATTAGTAGTGGGAAGATCATTAAGATGAATAATTTTTAAATATCCTTATATAATTTTTTTACCTTTTCATATAAAAATAATAGTAATTTATGTAAGATTTTTAGGATTTATATTAGGATATTTAGTAAGAAATATAAAGATTTATTCTTTAAATAAATTTTTAGTAACTTATATATTTAGAAATTTTTTAAGAATAATATGATTTATGCCAAATTTATCTACTTATGGTTTAAATTATTATTTTTTAAAATTAGGTCAAAATATTACAAAAAATATTGACATAGGTTGAAGAGAAGTTTATAGAGGTTACGGAATATATAATGTTGTAAAAAATTATAGAATTTTATATAATATTATTCAAATAAATAATTTTAAAATTTATTTATTTAGATTTATTTTATGAATATTATTAATGATATTTATATTTATATATTAAAGAATTTAAATAGCTTATATTATAGAGCATAATATTGAAGATATTAAGGAAATTTTTAGATTTTTAAATATTTATAAAAAAAATTTTTTATTTTTACAATGAAAATGTAATGTTTTAATAAACTATATAAATAAAAAGAAATATTAATGATTATTAATCACTAATTATTAAGTTAGCAGCTTAATTAAATATATTTCTAATTGGAATTTTTTATTCAATAATATCATTAACAGTGATATACCTCTTTTTGGTTTCAATTAATAAATAAGGAGTTATTAACTCTATCTTTTAAGTCGAAATTAAATGCAAAATTGCTTCTTATTCAAGATAAATTAAAAATTAATATTTTTTGAATGCAAATCAAATGTTTTTATAAACTATAATCCTAATTTGTTCAATTTAATATATTTTGATTTCATTCATGATAAAGACTAATTAATAAAATTAAGATAAAAAAAAATCTAATTTTTAGTAAATTAAAAAAGTTTACTAAATAGAATGAATAGATTAAAGGAAAAATTAAAGCAATTTCAATATCGAAAATTAAAAAAATTACTGTAATTAAAAAAAATGTAAAGAGAAAGGAATACGAGCAGATGATTTAGGATCAAATCCACATTCAAATGGGGAATTTTTTTCTCGATCTATAAAAGATTTTTTTGATAAAATTAAAGATAAAAATATTATAATATTAGAAATAATAATAATAATTAAGGATATAGATAATAAAAGAATAATTATTTATATTAAAATTATTAAACTTTTTGATTGGAAGTCAAATATACTAAATATATTATATAAATAAATTAATTTCCTCATCAATAAATAGAAATATAAAGGAATAATCAAACTACATCAACAAAATGTCAATATCATGCTGCTGCTTCAAATCCAAAATGATGATTTGAAGAAAAATGAAAATTTAAATGTCGTAAAAGACAAATTGATAAGAAAATTGTACCAATAATTACATGTAAACCATGAAATCCTGTTGCTATGAAGAAAATTGAGCCATAAATACTATCAGCAATGGAAAAAGGAGCTTCAAAATATTCATAAGCTTGTAATATAGAAAAATAAATACCTAAAATAATAGTTAAAAATAAACTTTGAGTTATTTGAGTGAAATTATTTTCTATAATAGCATGATGAGCTCAAGTAACTGTAATTCCAGAGGAAATTAAAATAATAGTATTTAAAAGGGGAATTTGAAAAGGATTAAATGGGATAATACTTAGGGGTGGTCATAAAGCACCAATTTCAATATTAGGGGAAAGACTTCTATGAAAAAAAGCTCAAAAAAATGAAATAAAAAAAAATACTTCAGAAATAATAAAAAGAATTATTCCTCATCGTAAACCTTTGGAAACTAAAATAGTATGTTTACCTTGGAAGGTTCCTTCACGACAAATATCTCGTCATCATTGATATATAGTTAATAATACAATTAAATAACCTAATATTATTAAATTTATATTATAATTATGAAATCATTTAATTATACCAGTTAATAAGGTTATAACTCCAATAGATCCTGTAAGTGGTCAAGGACTGAAATCTACTAAATGAAAAGGATGATTATTATTTATTGTCATTAGTTTACTTCTCTAGAATATAAAGTTCTTAAAACAGAAATAACATAAGATTGAATAATAGCTACTGCGGATTCTAAAATTAGAAGTAAAATTTGAATAATAATTAAAAAAATAATAAATAAGTAGGTATATTAATACCTGTGTTACTTAATAAAGTTAAAAGAAGATGACCTGCAATTATGTTAGCTGTAAGTCGAACTGCTAAAGTACCAGGACGAATAATATTTCTAATAGTTTCAATTAAAACTATGAAAGGTATTAGAATTCTAGGAGTTCCTTGAGGAATTAGATGAATAAATATATGTTGAGAATTATTCATTCATCCATAGATTATGAATCTTAATCATAATGTTAAAGAAATAGATAATGAAATAGTTAAATGACTAGTACTAGTAAAAATATAGGGGAAAAGACCTAAAAAATTATTAAATAAAATAAATGAAAATAAAGAGATAAAAATTAAAGTGGAACCATTAAATCTATTATTTCCTAAAAGGATTTTAAATTCATTATGAAGTTTTTTTAAAATAAAATTTCATAAAATAAATTGACGATTAGGGATAATTCAAAAGGTAAAAGGAATGAATAAAAATCCAATAAAAGTTCTAATTCAATTTAATTGTAAAAAAAAAATATTTGTAGAAGGATCAAAAATTGAAAATAAATTAGTTATCATTTTCAATAAAAATTTTTTTTTATATTTTTATTTAAATTATTTTTTGATAAAATATTTTCATTATTTAAATTAAAAATATAATAATTTAAAATATTAAATAAAATAAAAATTAAAATAAAAAAAAAGAAAGATAAAATTCAATTAATAGGTATTATTTGAGGAATAAAAGAATATTACATAAAGTAATAATATAAATTTGACATATTTATGTTATAATTTAACTAATTCTTTCATTAGAAGTAAATGCTAATTTACTATAAAATGGTTTAAGAGACCAGTACTTGCTTTCAGTCATCTAATGAAGAATAATTATTAATTCAATTAATAAAATTTTTAATATTAACACTTTCAATTATAATAGGTATAAAACTATGATTAGCGCCACAAATTTCAGAACATTGTCCAAAAAAAATTCCTGGTCGATTAATAAATAAATTACCTTGATTTAATCGACCAGGATTTGCATCAATTTTAATTCCTAGTGAAGGAATAGTTCATGAATGAATAACATCAGTAGCTGTAATTAAAATTCGAATTTGATTATTTATTGGAAGAACAATACGATTATCAACATCAAGTAAACGAAAATTATTAATTGTTTTTTTATCATAATTAATTATATAAGAATCAAATTCTACATTATTAAAATCAGAATATTCATAACTTCAATATCATTGATGCCCAATAGATTTTAAAGTAATGAGAGGATTATTAATTTCATCTAATAAATAAAGAAGACGTAAAGATGGAAGTGCAATAAAAATTAAAGTAATAGCAGGAATAATAGTTCAAATTAATTCAATTATTTGTCCTTCTAGAAGAAATCGATTAATATATTTGTTAAAAAATAAATTAATTATAATATAACCTACTAAAATAGTAATTATAATTAAAATAATTAAAGTATGATCATGAAAAAAAATAATTTGTTCTATTAGAGGAGAAGCACTATTTTGTAAATTAAAATTAGATCAAGTTGCCATTTCTAAAAAAAGGATAATCCTTTATAAATGGGGTTTAAATCCATTACATATAATCTGCCATATTAGAAGTTTCTTAAAATAGGAAGTTCATTATATGAATGTTCAGAAGGAGGTAAATTTTGGAATCATTCAATAGAGGTTGATATATTAAGTGGGAATAAAATAATACGTTGATTAATGAAAGATTCTCAAATAATAATTATTATTATTATTATTGAAAATAAAGAAATATATGATCCAAAAGAAGAAATAATATTTCAGGAGATAAAATTATCTGGATAATCAGAATATCGTCGAGGTATTCCCGCTAATCCTAAAAAATGTTGAGGAAAGAAAGTTAAATTTACACCTAAAAATATAGTGATAAATTGAATTTTTAATAAGAAAGGATTTAAAGATAATCCTGAAAATAAAGGATATCAATGAATAAATCCTCCTATAATAGCAAATACAGCACCTATAGATAATACATAATGGAAATGAGCAACTACATAATAAGTGTCATGGAGGGTAATATCAATAGAAGAATTAGCTAAAATTACTCCTGTTAATCCTCCAACAGTAAATAAAAATACAAATCCTAATCTTCATAAAGTTGAAGGATTATAATTAATTTGAGTACCATGAAGTGTAGCTAATCAACTAAAAATTTTAATACCTGTAGGTACTGCAATAATTATAGTAGCGGAAGTAAAATAAGCTCGAGTATCAATATCTATTCCTACAGTAAATATATGATGAGCTCACACAATAAAACCTAATAGTCCGATAGCTATTATAGCATAAATTATTCCTAAGCAACCAAAAGTTTCTTTTTTTCCTCTTTCTTGAGAAATAATATGAGAAATTATCCCAAATCCTGGTAAAATTAAAATATAAACTTCAGGATGTCCAAAGAATCAAAATAAGTGTTGATATAAAATTGGATCACCACCTCCTGCTGGATCAAAAAATGAAGTATTTAAATTACGATCTGTTAATAATATAGTAATAGCACCCGCTAAAACAGGTAAAGATAAAAGAAGAAGAAGAGCTGTAATTCCTACAGCTCATACAAATAGGGGTATTTGATCGAATGATATATTATTAATACGTATATTAATAATTGTTGTAATAAAATTAATGGCACCTAAAATGGAAGAAATTCCTGCTAAGTGAAGAGAGAAAATAGCTAAATCAACTGATCTACCTCTATGAGCAATATTAGAAGAAAGTGGGGGGTACACTGTTCATCCTGTTCCTGCTCCGTTTTCAACGATTCTTCTCGAAATTAAAAGGGTTAGAGAAGGGGGGAGAAGTCAAAAACTTATATTATTTATTCGAGGAAAAGCTATATCAGGAGCTCCTAATATTAAAGGTACAAGTCAATTTCCAAATCCTCCAATTATAATAGGTATAACTATAAAAAAAATTATAATAAAAGCATGAGCTGTAACAATAGTATTATAAATTTGGTCATCTCCAATTAAAGAACCAGGATTTCCTAATTCAGTTCGAATTAAAAGTCTTAATGAAGTACCAATTATACCTGCTCAAATTCCAAAAATAAAATATAATGTTCCAATATCTTTATGATTAGTTGAATAAAGTCATTTTCGCTAATAAAATGGCTGAGTTTAAGCGATAAATTGTAAATTTATTTACGAGAAAATTCTCTTTTATTAAGTCTTATATTCAATAATGATTTAAAATTGCAAATTTTAAGGAGTAATAAGATAATTACTAAGGCTTAAAGAATAACTTTTTTTATAATTTTGAAGATTATTAGTTTAAATAACTTAAAACCTTAAATAAAAAAAAAAGTATTAAAAATTATTCCTAAAATAGAAATTAAATTAATAATATTAATAAAAGATAATTGATTATTTTTAATATTAAATTTAAATCATTTTATTTTAATATAATTAAATAAAATTGAAGAATAAATAATTCGAATATAAATAAATATTATAATTAATCTTATCATAATAAAAATAAAACAAATTAATAAAAAATTATTATTAATTAAAAAATTAATAATAATTCATTTAGGGAAAAATCCTAAGAAAGGGGGTAAACCTCTTAATGAAAAAAATTTAAGAAAAGAGAAAATTTAATTGAATAATTTATATTAACAATAAATAATTGGTTAATGAAAAAAATATTAAATATATTAAATGTGAAGCATACAATTCTAATAAAAAAAGAATAGAAAATAAAAAAATAATCATAAAATATTACTAATTAATAAAGATATTAATATTCACCCTAAATTATTAATAGAGGAGAATGCTATAATTTTTCGTAAAGAAGTTTGATTTAATTCCTCCATAAAACTGTCAATAATGAAGTTTTAGGAGGATTAAATCAAACTTCTTTACGAAAAATTATAGCATTCTCCTCTATTAATAATTTAGGGTGAATATTAATATCTTTATTAATTAGTAATATTTTATGATTATTTTTTTTTATTTTCTATTCTTTTTTTATTAGAATTGTATGCTTCACATTTAATATATTTAATATTTTTTTCATTAACCAATTATTTATTGTTAATATAAATTATTCAATTAAATTTTCTCTTTTCTTAAATTTTTTTTCATTAAGAGGTTTACCCCCTTTCTTAGGATTTTTCCCTAAATGAATTATTATTAATTTTTTAATTAATAATAATTTTTTATTAATTTGTTTTATTTTTATTATGATAAGATTAATTATAATATTTATTTATATTCGAATTATTTATTCTTCAATTTTATTTAATTATATTAAAATAAAATGATTTAAATTTAATATTAAAAATAATCAATTATCTTTTATTAATATTATTAATTTAATTTCTATTTTAGGAATAATTTTTAATACTTTTTTTTTTATTTAAGGTTTTAAGTTATTTAAACTAATAATCTTCAAAATTATAAAAAAAGTTATTCTTTAAGCCTTAGTAATTATCTTATTACTCCTTAAAATTTGCAATTTTAAATCATTATTGAATATAAGACTTAATAAAAGAGAATTTTCTCGTAAATAAATTTACAATTTATCGCTTAAACTCAGCCATTTTATTAGCGAAAATGACTTTATTCAACTAATCATAAAGATATTGGAACATTATATTTTATTTTTGGAATTTGAGCAGGTATAATTGGTACTTCATTAAGACTTTTAATTCGAACTGAATTAGGAAATCCTGGTTCTTTAATTGGAGATGACCAAATTTATAATACTATTGTTACAGCTCATGCTTTTATTATAATTTTTTTTATAGTTATACCTATTATAATTGGAGGATTTGGAAATTGACTTGTACCTTTAATATTAGGAGCTCCTGATATAGCTTTTCCTCGAATAAATAATATAAGTTTTTGACTTCTCCCCCCTTCTCTAACCCTTTTAATTTCGAGAAGAATCGTTGAAAACGGAGCAGGAACAGGATGAACAGTGTACCCCCCACTTTCTTCTAATATTGCTCATAGAGGTAGATCAGTTGATTTAGCTATTTTCTCTCTTCACTTAGCAGGAATTTCTTCCATTTTAGGTGCCATTAATTTTATTACAACAATTATTAATATACGTATTAATAATATATCATTCGATCAAATACCCCTATTTGTATGAGCTGTAGGAATTACAGCTCTTCTTCTTCTTTTATCTTTACCTGTTTTAGCGGGTGCTATTACTATATTATTAACAGATCGTAATTTAAATACTTCATTTTTTGATCCAGCAGGAGGTGGTGATCCAATTTTATATCAACACTTATTTTGATTCTTTGGACATCCTGAAGTTTATATTTTAATTTTACCAGGATTTGGGATAATTTCTCATATTATTTCTCAAGAAAGAGGAAAAAAAGAAACTTTTGGTTGCTTAGGAATAATTTATGCTATAATAGCTATCGGACTATTAGGTTTTATTGTGTGAGCTCATCATATATTTACTGTAGGAATAGATATTGATACTCGAGCTTATTTTACTTCCGCTACTATAATTATTGCAGTACCTACAGGTATTAAAATTTTTAGTTGATTAGCTACACTTCATGGTACTCAAATTAATTATAATCCTTCAACTTTATGAAGATTAGGATTTGTATTTTTATTTACTGTTGGAGGATTAACAGGAGTAATTTTAGCTAATTCTTCTATTGATATTACCCTCCATGACACTTATTATGTAGTTGCTCATTTCCATTATGTATTATCTATAGGTGCTGTATTTGCTATTATAGGAGGATTTATTCATTGATATCCTTTATTTTCAGGATTATCTTTAAATCCTTTCTTATTAAAAATTCAATTTATCACTATATTTTTAGGTGTAAATTTAACTTTCTTTCCTCAACATTTTTTAGGATTAGCGGGAATACCTCGACGATATTCTGATTATCCAGATAATTTTATCTCCTGAAATATTATTTCTTCTTTTGGATCATATATTTCTTTATTTTCAATAATAATAATAATAATTATTATTTGAGAATCTTTCATTAATCAACGTATTATTTTATTCCCACTTAATATATCAACCTCTATTGAATGATTCCAAAATTTACCTCCTTCTGAACATTCATATAATGAACTTCCTATTTTAAGAAACTTCTAATATGGCAGATTATATGTAATGGATTTAAACCCCATTTATAAAGGATTATCCTTTTTTTAGAAATGGCAACTTGATCTAATTTTAATTTACAAAATAGTGCTTCTCCTCTAATAGAACAAATTATTTTTTTCATGATCATACTTTAATTATTTTAATTATAATTACTATTTTAGTAGGTTATATTATAATTAATTTATTTTTTAACAAATATATTAATCGATTTCTTCTAGAAGGACAAATAATTGAATTAATTTGAACTATTATTCCTGCTATTACTTTAATTTTTATTGCACTTCCATCTTTACGTCTTCTTTATTTATTAGATGAAATTAATAATCCTCTCATTACTTTAAAATCTATTGGGCATCAATGATATTGAAGTTATGAATATTCTGATTTTAATAATGTAGAATTTGATTTTTATCTCTTTATTTTCATTTATTTTATTTAATAATTTTTTAGGTCTTTTCCCCTATATTTTTACTAGTACTAGTCATTTAACTATTTCATTATCTATTTCTTTAACATTATGATTAAGATTCATAATCTATGGATGAATGAATAATTCTCAACATATATTTATTCATCTAATTCCTCAAGGAACTCCTAGAATTCTAATACCTTTCATAGTTTTAATTGAAACTATTAGAAATATTATTCGTCCTGGTACTTTAGCAGTTCGACTTACAGCTAACATAATTGCAGGTCATCTTCTTTTAACTTTATTAAGTAACACAGGTATTAATATACCTACTTATTTATTATTTTTTTTAATTATTATTCAAATTTTACTTCTAATTTTAGAATCCGCAGTAGCTATTATTCAATCTTATGTTATTTCTGTTTTAAGAACTTTATATTCTAGAGAAGTAAACTAATGACAATAAATAATAATCATCCTTTTCATTTAGTAGATTTCAGTCCTTGACCACTTACAGGATCTATTGGAGTTATAACCTTATTAACTGGTATAATTAAATGATTTCATAATTATAATATAAATTTAATAATATTAGGTTATTTAATTGTATTATTAACTATATATCAATGATGACGAGATATTTGTCGTGAAGGAACCTTCCAAGGTAAACATACTATTTTAGTTTCCAAAGGTTTACGATGAGGAATAATTCTTTTTATTATTTCTGAAGTATTTTTTTTATTTCATTTTTTTGAGCTTTTTTTCATAGAAGTCTTTCCCCTAATATTGAAATTGGTGCTTTATGACCACCCCTAAGTATTATCCCATTTAATCCTTTTCAAATTCCCCTTTTAAATACTATTATTTTAATTTCCTCTGGAATTACAGTTACTTGAGCTCATCATGCTATTATAGAAAATAATTTCACTCAAATAACTCAAAGTTTATTTTTAACTATTATTTTAGGTATTTATTTTTCTATATTACAAGCTTATGAATATTTTGAAGCTCCTTTTTCCATTGCTGATAGTATTTATGGCTCAATTTTCTTCATAGCAACAGGATTTCATGGTTTACATGTAATTATTGGTACAATTTTCTTATCAATTTGTCTTTTACGACATTTAAATTTTCATTTTTCTTCAAATCATCATTTTGGATTTGAAGCAGCAGCATGATATTGACATTTTGTTGATGTAGTTTGATTATTCCTTTATATTTCTATTTATTGATGAGGAAATTAATTTATTTATATAATATATTTAGTATATTTGACTTCCAATCAAAAAGTTTAATAATTTTAATATAAATAATTATTCTTTTATTATCTATATCCTTAATTATTATTATTATTTCTAATATTATAATATTTTTATCTTTAATTTTATCAAAAAAATCTTTTATAGATCGAGAAAAAAATTCCCCATTTGAATGTGGATTTGATCCTAAATCATCTGCTCGTATTCCTTTCTCTTTACATTTTTTTTTAATTACAGTAATTTTTTTAATTTTCGATATTGAAATTGCTTTAATTTTTCCTTTAATCTATTCATTCTATTTAGTAAACTTTTTTAATTTACTAAAAATTAGATTTTTTTTTATCTTAATTTTATTAATTAGTCTTTATCATGAATGAAATCAAAATATATTAAATTGAACAAATTAGGATTATAGTTTATAAAAACATTTGATTTGCATTCAAAAAATATTAATTTTTAATTTATCTTGAATAAGAAGCAATTTTGCATTTAATTTCGACTTAAAAGATAGAGTTAATAACTCCTTATTTATTAATTGAAACCAAAAAGAGGTATATCACTGTTAATGATATTATTGAATAAAAAATTCCAATTAGAAATATATTTAATTAAGCTGCTAACTTAATAATTAGTGATTAATAATCATTAATATTTCTTTTTATTTATATAGTTTATTAAAACATTACATTTTCATTGTAAAAATAAAAAATTTTTTTTATAAATATTTAAAAATCTAAAAATTTCCTTAATATCTTCAATATTATGCTCTATAATATAAGCTATTTAAATTCTTTAATATATAAATATAAATATCATTAATAATATTCATAAAATAAATCTAAATAAATAAATTTTAAAATTATTTATTTGAATAATATTATATAAAATTCTATAATTTTTTACAACATTATATATTCCGTAACCTCTATAAACTTCTCTTCAACCTATGTCAATATTTTTTGTAATATTTTGACCTAATTTTAAAAAATAATAATTTAAACCATAAGTAGATAAATTTGGCATAAATCATATTATTCTTAAAAAATTTCTAAATATATAAGTTACTAAAAATTTATTTAAAGAATAAATCTTTATATTTCTTACTAAATATCCTAATATAAATCCTAAAAATCTTACATAAATTACTATTATTTTTATATGAAAAGGTAAAAAAATTATATAAGGATATTTAAAAATTATTCATCTTAATGATCTTCCCACTACTAATCTTATAAATAATAATAAAAACATTCTTTTTAATATAACATAATCTTCATCATATAAATTATAAATAACTATTAAATTATAATCATTAATTATTAAATAAAATAATAAACGAATAGTATAAAAAACAGTTAACCCAGTAGAAATATAATATAATAAAAAAATCATAATATTTAAATTTCTTATTCTAACTATATCTAAAATTAAATCCTTAGAATAAAATCCCGCTAAAAAAGGTATCCCACATAATGCTAAATTTGAAATATTTAAACATAAAGTAGTAAGAGGAATATAATAAACTAATCCCCCTATATAACGAATATCTTGTATATTTCTTATTATATGAATAACAACACCAGCACATATAAATAATAAAGCTTTAAATATAGCATGAGTTAACAAATGAAAAAAAGCTAAATCAGGTAATCCTATTCTTAAAATACTTATTATTAATCCTAGTTGTCTTAAAGTTGATAAAGCAATAATCTTTTTTAAATCAAACTCATAATTAGCTGAAATACCAGCCATAAATATAGTTAATCTAGATAATACCAATAAAATTTTTAAAAACATTATATCTAATAATAATATATTAAATCGAATTAATAAATATACTCCTGCTGTAACTAAAGTTGATGAATGAACTAAAGCAGAAACTGGAGTAGGAGCTGCTATAGCCGCTGGTAACCATGATCTAAAAGGAATTTGAGCTCTTTTAGTTATAGCAGCAATAATTAATAAAACACCAATAATTTTTATTGAAAAATCATTATTTATAAAATTCAAATAAAAAATATAATTTCATCTCCCATAATTTATTATTCAAGCAATTACTATTAAAATTATCACATCCCCTACTCGATTAGATAATGCAGTTAATATTCCTGCATTATAAGATTTAACATTTTGATAATAAATTACTAAACAATAAGAAACCAATCCTAATCCATCTCATCCTAAAAAAATTCTAATTATATTTGGTCTAATAATTAATAAAATTATAGAAAATACAAATAATAAAACCAATATTATAAAACGATTCAAATTTAATTCAGAATGTATATATCTTTTTCTATAAAAAACTACAGCAGAAGAAATTAATGTTACAAATATTAAAAATAATAAAGACATTCAATCTAATAAAATAGATATTACTACTCTTATTGAATTAAATGAAATAATTTCTCATTCTAAAAATATAACTTTATTATTTATAATAAAATATATTATATATATATATATAAATATTCTAAAAAAAAATAAAAAAAAAAATCTTATAAAACAAATTGAATATATTTTTTTAATGATTTAAAATGATAACTCATATTTTTGACTCCACAAATCAATATTTTTTTTAAATTATTTAAATAAAATCAAATATAAAAATAATCAATTTTTAAAATTAAAATATTTAAAGGAATTCAATGTAATATTAATATTAAATATTCTCGAGATACCCCTGTATAAAATCTATAAATTCTTATATTATACTTCCCATGTTGAGTATAAGAATATAAATATAATCTATACCCCGCTCTAAAAAAAGAAATTAAAATTAATAAAATTATTCTTAATCAAGATCATCTTACTACTCTATTAATTAATCTAATTTCCCCTAATAAATTTATTGAAGGAGGAGCAGCTATATTAGAAGATATTAATAAAAATCATCACAATCTTATTGATGGTATAAAATTTATTATTCCTTTATTTATAAATAATCTTCGTCTATGAATACGTTCATAATTAATATTAGCTAAACAAAACATTCCTGAAGAACATAATCCATGACCAATTATTATAATATAGGACCCCATTATACCTCAATAATTCATAGTTATAATACCACAAATTACTAAACTTATATGAGCCACTGAAGAATAAGCAATTAAAGATTTAATATCTGTTTGACAAAAACAATTTAATCTAATATATAATCCTCCTACTAATCTAATAACAACCCAAATAAAATTAAATTTTATACCTAATTTTTGAAAAAGAATTAAAATTCGTAAAAGCCCATAACCCCCTAATTTCAACATAATACCAGCTAAAATCATTGATCCTGAAACAGGTGCTTCTACATGTGCCTTAGGAAGTCATAAATGAACAAAATATATAGGTATTTTTACTAAAAAAGCTAAAATTATTGATAAATATAATAAAAAATTATTTATTCTAAAAAACTTATAAAAATAAATAATTAAATAATTTAAATTTCTAAAAATAAAAAAAATTCCAATTAATATAGGTAAAGAAACAAATAATGTATATATTAATAAATATATCCCCGCTTGAATTCGTTCTGGTTGATATCCTCAACCAATAATTAGTAATAAAGTTGGGATTAATCTTCTTTCAAAAAAAAAATAAAATATAAATAAATTTATAACTCTAAAAACTAAGTATAATATTACTAATAATAATAAAACATTTAATAAAAAAAATTTTTTATAAAAATCATTTTTATTAAAATTTTCTCTTGCTATAATTATTAATAAACAAATTCAAATACTTAATAAAATTAAACCATAAGAAATTAAATCACATCTTATTGCATAACCTAAATTTCTAAATATATCTACATTTAAAGATAAATTTATAAATATAAATATTATCAATATTAATATTATTTGAACCATTCAAAATATATTATTTAAAAAACATAAAGGAATTATAAATAATAATATAAATAAAAATTTTATCATTTATAATAAATTAAATCTTTGAAAATAATCATTACCATGAGTTCGAATCATAGAAACTAAAATTGATAATCCTAAAGCTCCTTCACATACTGAAAACAATAAAAAAACTATTAATATATATATATCATATTCAATATAATTAAATATTATTATTATTAAAAAAAATTCTTAAAACAATAAATTCTAATCTTAATAAAACAATTAATAAATGTTTATGCTTAGAAACAAAAATTAAATTTCCAAATATAAATATCAATATTACTAATAACATCAAATTTAAAACTATCATTAGTTTTTATAGTTTAAAATAAAACATTGGTCTTGTAAATCAAAAATAAATTTTTCATTTTAAAAACTTCAAAGAAAAAGAAATTCTTTATCTATAATCTCCAAAATTATTATTTTTTAAAAAACTATTCTTTGTATAATTAAATTATTTATTACTTTAACAATAATATTATTTTCTTTTATTATATATTTTCTTAATCATCCAATTTCTATAGGCTTAATAATTTTAATTCAAACTTTATTAACATGTATTACTTTAGGAATAATTAATTATACTTATTGATTCTCTTATATTTTATTTCTTGTTTTTATAGGAGGATTATTAGTATTATTTATCTACGTCTCAAGAATTGCTTCAAATGAATTATTCAATTTTAATATTTTATTTAAAAATTCAATTATTTTCTCTTTATTATTAATTTTTACTATTAGAATTTTATTCATAATAAATTTAAACTGAATAAATTTTTTCTTTAATTATGATATAAATAACTTATTTAATTGATTTATTTTTTTCAATAATGAAAATAAAATTAATATTTCTAAATTATATAATAATCAAATTTTTTTCTTAATAATTATAATAATTATTTATTTATTTATTACTTTAATTGCAGTAGTAAAAATTACCAATATTTTCTATGGCCCTCTTCGTTCTTTTAATTACTAATGATAAATAAATTTTCATTAATTCGAAAAACCCATCCATTATTAAAAATTATTAATAATTCTCTAATTGACTTACCCACACCTTCAAACATTTCCTCTTGATGAAATTTTGGGTCTCTTTTAGCTCTTTGCTTAATTATTCAAATTATTACCGGTTTATTTTTATCTATATATTATACAGCTAATATTGAATTAGCATTTTATAGAGTTAATTATATTTGCCGAAATGTAAATTATGGATGATTAATTCGTACTCTTCATGCTAATGGAGCATCCTTATTCTTTATCTGTATTTACTTACATATTGGTCGAGGAATCTACTATGAATCTTTTAATTTTATATATACATGAATAATTGGTATCATTATTTTATTTTTATTAATAGCAACAGCATTTATAGGATACGTTTTACCATGAGGACAAATATCATTTTGAGGAGCTACAGTCATTACTAATCTTCTTTCAGCAATCCCATATTTAGGATCTACTTTAGTAAATTGAATTTGAGGAAGATTTGCTATCGATAATGCTACTTTAACTCGATTTTATTCTTTTCATTTTTTATTTCCATTTATCATTTTAATATTAACAATAATTCATCTTTTATTTCTACATCAAACAGGATCTAATAATCCTCTAGGATTAAATAGTAACTATGATAAAATCCCCTTCCATCCTTACTTTACCTTTAAAGATTTAATTGGATTTATTATTCTAATTTTTATTTTATCAATTTTAGTATTATCCAATCCTTACCTTTTAGGAGATCCTGATAATTTCATTCCTGCTAATCCTTTAATTACACCTGTCCATATTCAACCTGAATGATATTTTTTATTCGCATACGCAATCCTTCGATCAATTCCTAATAAATTAGGAGGTGTAATTGCATTAGTAATATCAATTCTTATTTTAATTATCTTACCTATTACTTATAATAAAAAAATTCAAGGTCTTCAATTCTACCCATTAAATCAAATTTTATTCTGAATTATAACAGTTACCATTTGTCTTTTAACCTGAATTGGAGCTCGGCCTGTTGAAGATCCTTATATTTTTACAGGACAAATTTTATCTATTATTTACTTTTCATATTATTTATTTAACCCATTAATTAGTAAATATTGAGATAACCTAATTTTTAACTAATTTAATTAATGAGCTTGTTAAAGCATTTGTTTTGAAAACTTAAGAAAGAATAATTTTATTCTATTAATTTATACTAAAAAAATTATTTATATTAAAAAAATTTTTAAACCAATAAAAAATAATAAAAAATTTAAAGATAAAGGCAAATATCTTTTTCAAGATAAATATATTAATTTATCATAACGATATCGAGGCAATGTTCCCCGTACTCAAATAAAAATAAAAGAAATAACCACTAACTTAAAATAAAATATTATTCTTAATTCATAGCCCCCCCCATAAAGTAAAATAAATATTATTCTTATAAATAAAATTCTAGAATATTCGGCTAAAAAAATTAAAGCAAATCCTCCTCTTCTATATTCCAAATTAAACCCTCTAACTAATTCTCTTTCTCCTTCAGCAAAATCAAATGGAGTACGATTAGTTTCCGCTATTCTCGAAGATAATCATCTTAATCTTAAAGGAATTATAAAAAAAATAAATCAAACTATTTCCTGATATTCAAAAAACTTTATTAAATTAAAATCTATAATTATTATAATTCTTGACAATATAATTAAAGATAATCTAACTTCATAAGAAATAGTTTGAGCAACTGCTCGTAGCCCCCCTAACAAAGTATAATTAGAATTAGAAGATCAACCAGCAATTATAACAGTATAAACTCCCATTCTAGTACAACATAAAAAAAATAAAAATCCTAAACTAAATCTAATTATATTAAAATAATAAGGAATTAATATTCAAATTATTAAAGAAATCACAAAACTTACTACAGGAGAAAAATAATAAGAAATATAATTAGAATAATTGGGAAAAGTTTGTTCTTTTGTAAATAATTTAATAGCATCAGCAAAAGGCTGTAAAATTCCTATTATACCTACCTTATTAGGGCCTTTACGAATCTGAATATACCCTAAAACTTTTCGTTCTAATAAAGTTAAAAAAGCCACTCCTACTAATACTCCAATAATTATAATTAATATTCTTATAATAAATATCATAATATCATTTATTATCATTTTTACTATATATATATTTAAAAATATATATTCATGACTTCTAAAATCACTACATTTTCTCTGCCAAAATAGTTTATAAACTATTTATTAATATTCATTTAAATAAAATTATTTCAAATATTTGATCCTTTCGTACTAAAATATTTTATTTTCCTAAAGATAGAAACCAACCTGGCTTACACCGGTTTGAACTCAGATCATGTAAGATTTTAATGATCGAACAGATCAAAACTTTAAACTTTTACATTTAAATTTTATCTTAATCCAACATCGAGGTCGCAAACTCTTTTTCTTATTTGGCCTAAAAAAAAAAATTACGCTGTTATCCCTAAGGTAATTTTTTCTTATAATCATTATTAATGGATCACTTATTCATTTATTAATGTATATCTTTAAAAAAAGTTAATTTTATTTTTCTATCACCCCAACAAAATAATTAATTTCATTTAAATTTAAATTTTTATATTTTATTCTATATAAAAATAATTATTAAACTCTATAGGGTCTTCTCGTCTTTTAAAACTATTTTAGCTTTTTTACTAAAAAATTAAATTTTATTCATTATAATGAGACAGTCTATATTTCATCCAATCTTTCATACTAGTCACCAATTAAGAGACAAATGATTATGCTACCTTTGTACAGTCAAAATACTGCAGCCCTTTAATAAATTATCAGTGGGCAGATTAGACTTTATATTAAACACAAAAAGACATGTTTTTGATAAACAAGTGAATATAAATTTTTGCCGAATTCCTTATTATAATTTTTAATTAAATATAATATTATTTATTAATTTTTAAATATACTAATTTTATCATTATATCTAATTATATTTTATTAAAAATTATTTTTTTATAAAAAATTAAATTAATTCTTAAATCTTTTTTTTAATTAAATTATTTATAAAAAATTATAATTTATTAACAATATAAATTTTAAAATTTTAACTAACTTATTAATTACCTTATTATAAAAATTTATTTTAAAGCTTATCCCTTAAAATATTAAATATTAAAAATTTAATTTTTAATAAAAAAAAAATTAATTAATAATATTCTAAATTAAATTTATTTTTAAAAAAACTAGATATATTTTAAAACGTTTAACATTTCATTTCTAATTAATTATTCAAAATAATTATTCAACATTAACTTCTTTAATTAATTAGCCCTTTAAAATTCGAGAAATTTATACATATAAAATTTTTTTAATAAACTCTGATACACAAGATACTATAAATAAAATATACTTTTAAATAATTTCATATTTCATATATTTCAAAATTCTTTCACAATACTATTTTACTATAAATTTTTAAATTATTTCTTTAAAAATACTTAAACCCCCCTAAATATTTCTAAAAATAATTTTATTATTTATAAATTATTAATTTTTCCCCCTCAAATTAATTAAATATAATATCTTTTCAATGTAAATGAAATACTTTCTCAAGCTCTAATTTGTTCTTTCTAGGAACACTTTCCAGTATCCCTACTTTGTTACGACTTATTTCAATTTTCTATGAAAGCGACGGGCAATATGTACATATTTTAATTATTAATCATTTTTAAAAATTGAAAAAAATTACATTTAAATCCACCTTCATATATTTTTTACAAAATAAAATTCATTTAATTTATTCTTATTGTAATCCATTATATTCTTAATTATAATCTGCATCTTGATCTGAATTAATTTATTTAAAAATTTTAAAATATTATTTTTATTAAAAAATATTTTTTTAACAACGATATACAAAATTTATAAATTAAGTAAATTTATTCGTGGATTATCAATTAATTAACAGATTCCTCTAAATGAACTAAAATACCGCCAAATTACTTAAGTTTTTATAAAAAATTATATAATATTTTAGTATTATTAATATTAATTTTTTATAATAGGGTATCTAATCCTAGTCTTTTACAAAATTTACTAAATCATATATTTAAATTAAAATTTTAATTAATTAAAATTTCACTTAATAATCAATTATTTATTTTAAAAAATTATATTTATTATTTAATACTGATAAAATTTAAATTATTTTTTGTGTAACCGCAACTGCTGGCACAAAATTTGTTAATAATTCTTAAATATTACTAAATATTAATTTCTTAAATTTTTAATATTAATTACTACTCATTAACTAAATTTAATAATTATTAAAATAATTAAAAATTTATACTATAATTTATATGTAAAACAAATTTAAATTAAAATATTAAAACTATAAAAATTTATTCATATATAAAATTTTTTCATATAGATTTTTTTTTTTTTTATAATAAAATATTTATTATAAATTATTAAATTTTATATATTCTCTTTCTTCATCTCTACTAATAGTGAATTAAATAATTATTAATAAATAGAAAATTTTTTTATATTAAATGTAAAAATTAATTAATTAATATTATTATTATTTATTAAATTCAATTATTTAATATATTAATATATATATATATATAATTAAATATTTAATAAATTTAATAATTTATAATACATTAAATATTTAATATATATATATATATATATTAAACCATAGTTTATAAATTTTTTAGAAATATATATATATATATAAATTAAAAATAAGCTAAATAAAGCTTTTGGGTTCATACCCCAAATATAAAGATATAATTCTTTTTTTTAAAATAAAGTGCCTGATTAAAGGATTATTCTGATAGAATAAATTAAGTAGTACTCTACCTTTATTATATTTTATAGAATCAAACTATATCTAATAACATCAAAAATTATTGTGCTTCTTACACTAAAATATATGTATATATGTATATAAATCTTTAAACAATAAATTTAAAATTCATTAATTTTTATTATTTTATATTTTTTTCATAATAAATTCAAATAAAATATTTTTTTATTTTACCCTTTTTTTTAGAACTTTAATTTCAATTTCCTCAAATTCTTGATTAGGATGTTGAATTGGTCTAGAAATTAATTTATTAAGTTTTATCCCTTTAATCTCAAACCCCAAAAATTTAATATCTTCAGAAGCAGCTTTAAAATATTTTTTAACTCAATCTATTGCTTCAATTAATTTCTTATTCTCTATTATTATAAAATTAATTTTTTTAAAAAATTTTGAAATAAATATAATTTTTTCCATTTTAATTAACTCTTCAATAATAATAAAAATAGGATCTGCTCCTTTCCATTTTTGATTTCCTAATATTATTGAAGGATTATCTTGATTTAATTGTTTTATTTTAATATCTTGACAAAAAATTTCCCCTATAATTTTATTATCTTATTATATTAACATTAATTTTATTTTATTTATTTCTACATTAAATGTTATTATTGGAGTTTTAGGAGGATTAAATCAAACTTCTTTACGAAAAATTATAGCATTCTCCTCTATTAATAATTTAGGGTGAATATTAATATCTTTATTAATTAGTAATATTTTATGATTATTTTTTTTTATTTTCTATTCTTTTTTTATTAGAATTGTATGCTTCACATTTAATATATTTAATATTTTTTTCATTAACCAATTATTTATTGTTAATATAAATTATTCAATTAAATTTTCTCTTTTCTTAAATTTTTTTTCATTAAGAGGTTTACCCCCTTTCTTAGGATTTTTCCCTAAATGAATTATTATTAATTTTTTAATTAATAATAATTTTTTATTAATTTGTTTTATTTTTATTATGATAAGATTAATTATAATATTTATTTATATTCGAATTATTTATTCTTCAATTTTATTTAATTATATTAAAATAAAATGATTTAAATTTAATATTAAAAATAATCAATTATCTTTTATTAATATTATTAATTTAATTTCTATTTTAGGAATAATTTTTAATACTTTTTTTTTTATTTAAGGTTTTAAGTTATTTAAACTAATAATCTTCAAAATTATAAAAAAAGTTATTCTTTAAGCCTTAGTAATTATCTTATTACTCCTTAAAATTTGCAATTTTAAATCATTATTGAATATAAGACTTAATAAAAGAGAATTTTCTCGTAAATAAATTTACAATTTATCGCTTAAACTCAGCCATTTTATTAGCGAAAATGACTTTATTCAACTAATCATAAAGATATTGGAACATTATATTTTATTTTTGGAATTTGAGCAGGTATAATTGGTACTTCATTAAGACTTTTAATTCGAACTGAATTAGGAAATCCTGGTTCTTTAATTGGAGATGACCAAATTTATAATACTATTGTTACAGCTCATGCTTTTATTATAATTTTTTTTATAGTTATACCTATTATAATTGGAGGATTTGGAAATTGACTTGTACCTTTAATATTAGGAGCTCCTGATATAGCTTTTCCTCGAATAAATAATATAAGTTTTTGACTTCTCCCCCCTTCTCTAACCCTTTTAATTTCGAGAAGAATCGTTGAAAACGGAGCAGGAACAGGATGAACAGTGTACCCCCCACTTTCTTCTAATATTGCTCATAGAGGTAGATCAGTTGATTTAGCTATTTTCTCTCTTCACTTAGCAGGAATTTCTTCCATTTTAGGTGCCATTAATTTTATTACAACAATTATTAATATACGTATTAATAATATATCATTCGATCAAATACCCCTATTTGTATGAGCTGTAGGAATTACAGCTCTTCTTCTTCTTTTATCTTTACCTGTTTTAGCGGGTGCTATTACTATATTATTAACAGATCGTAATTTAAATACTTCATTTTTTGATCCAGCAGGAGGTGGTGATCCAATTTTATATCAACACTTATTTTGATTCTTTGGACATCCTGAAGTTTATATTTTAATTTTACCAGGATTTGGGATAATTTCTCATATTATTTCTCAAGAAAGAGG